>JANAVB010015703.1:0-44037 GCA_029216955.1 Iris pallida
GTTGGGTTGCGCTGGAGCCAAGCCGCGCTGGGAGTCGGGCTGCGCTGAGGGTTGGGTTGCGCTGGAGCCAAGCAGCGCTGGGAGTCGGGTTGCACTGAGGGTTGGGTTGCGCTGGAGCCAAGCCGCGCTGGGAGTCGGGTTGCGCTGGAGAGCGAGCTGCGCAGCGGTCAAGTGCGCTAATGGAAGGAAGGCGCTGAGCTAAATAGCGCCAGCACGGGTCAGCCCAGCGCTAAAGAGCGCTGGCCGAGGAAGGGTGCACAGTTCGGCCTTGCGCTAAAGAGCGCTGGCCGAGGGTCATCTTCTCCATCAGGCCGAGAAAAACCCCAAGAACTCAAATTTTTTCATAACTTAGCCAAAACAAACCAAATTTAGATTTTTAAAGTTCTAACTTGTGTAAAATTGAATTCTCTTCCACATGGAAGCCTCAAAACAAGGAAAAACCTAAGTTTAATAGATCATAACCAAGAAAATCCGAAAATGGTTAAAACTTAGATCTAGAAAAATGGAAGCTCCAAATCACAAAATGCCAAGTTCTAATGTTGTTCACCATGGCCTAATCTAGCTAATGGACAAATAAATAGGGTACTTATATGGTGGCAAGGTGCACTTGCCTATGGTGTTGGTGGAGGAAAGAAGAAGAAGATGGAGAGAATTAACGGAAGAGTAATGAGGAGAGAGAAAGTTAGGTGGGATTTTAATAAGGGATGGTGTGTTGTGTTGAGGGTGGAGGTTAACTAAGGTAGTCCAATGCAAACCAAACCAAACCAAACCTTCTCCACAAGAATAAAAACCACGTCAGGTCCAAAAAACCCAATTTACGAGAAAACCAAAATCCGTAAGTTGTGCCAAAATACAATTACAGGCCAAAATCCGAGAAAATAAAATACAGGTCCGAAATACATATAAGCCTAATTAAAATACGTATTCCGAAATACGGACGTTACATGAAGTGAGGGCTCTATATGAATAAATGAGCTATCTGTGCTTCTGGGTCGAAGAGGGGGCGCAGGTACCTGGCTGCGCTTCTGAGTCGAAGAAGCTAGTTCCTGTCGAAGTCTTTTAAGAACATTTAATGACTGCTCTTCTTGATGGCCGAGCGGTCCTCCTCCACTTTAATTGCCGTTGTTATTTGGGGGAATTCGAAAGTTAGTGGCTTAGGACTCAGTGGAATGAACCTAATAAATGAGGTTCATTGTGCTGAGTTCTAGGTTCATCCCATTAATTTGGACGTCTTTGACCGACGGCCACGTGGCATGTTGGTTGGTCCAAACTCCTCCTATATAAGGGGAGTTTTTCTGAAGAGTTGTCTTCCTTTCTTAGCATTCCAAACGTTATGCTCGATCCTGACTTAGCTTCGAACGACCATTTGCCTTGCATAAGTCGGCTGATGGTTGTGGATCCCTTCGTTCAAAGAAGCTATACCTTTGTAGAAGAACTGTACTGAGTTTCGAGATGCACTTGATTGTTTGGTATAAGGAGTTCGAACCTGAACAACGTCTTGGAGGTCTTTGAGATCTAAGCTTTCGGATTTGGATTGGTTGCCAATCCGAAGAGCCACAGGTTGTGCTCTGCCCTGCTCAATGGCGGTGGCACGGCCTGTGCTGTGGACTGAGTTCGTGCTCAGGCCAATAGCTGCTTCAGGAAGTTGCTCGCTCTGACAGCGCTGCACGTCTGGGGGGCTGAGCGTCTGTGAAGATTAACCCTCTTGTATGGCGCCTGTGAAGATTAACCCTCTTGTAGATCTTTAGATGTCTTAGTTCTTTTCATGATGAATCTGTGATAGATCCTTGTAGGCAAAGCTCTTTTCTTGTAATCATGATAAATCTGTAATAGATCTTTGTAGGCATGATTTAATAAAGGGCTTTTTATGAAATGTGGTTTCTGATCTTCTGTCTGCGCTTTTCGGGTATCTGTGCTTTTATGAAGCTTTGTGTAGCGAGAATATTACCTGCGCTTTTGATATGTCTGCACATTGTCATGCTTCTACAGGCCCTGCACTTCCCAAAGTTGTTTCGGTCTTAACAAACAAAGAGCTGGGGAATATATATCCGCTAACGTAGATGCACCTTCTCTGGATGATGTCATTCCCCAGAATAAGATCCCTTATTTTATTAATAAAAGGCTATCTTTGAACTACTCTAATCTTCTACATTGGAATGCGATGTATAACTTAGATAATGCCTTAGGGTCGTTACAAACACAAATAACGACTCAACAATGTAAATCAGGTCGTACCTTAGGAGTCTACTACATATCGCTATGCTAGACGACCTCGTGATCGAATACGTAAATTGTGGTAACGACCTATGGAATATGGAATAAGAATTATGGTTTAGTGACAATTCGTCTCATGGTGTACTTGACTTGGATAGGATGGATAGGTGGATTATATCAAACGTGTTTGAAGAGATAGACTATATAAATTGTTAGTTTTGACGTGCGATAACGATATGCAGAGGATTTGGGTTGAGCGAACTTATGGTAGGATGGCTTTGCTGAATGACTCGGACCCCTGGACTGAACTCTAAAAATGCGAATAGGAGGATTCTATGCTCGATGTTTAGAAATCGGAGTGATACGAGCTTTTGTAGAAAATCTCGTACTATCAACTTGGTTTGACCTTAGGATTGGGGTCAGTATTGATATTATTGTTTGGGAACGGTGATTCCAAAACTGAGGATTACTTTATCCTAGAGAGATGGCATAGCGGTTAGGCAAGACGTCCCTGTTTCAAGAATTAACATTGATACGATTGATCTTGATGATTGATAGAATGGGATACTGGTGGATAGAATGATTCAAGAATGTGGAAACTCCGCTCACGAGGCTTCGCTGAAATGCATATATTTCAGGGATGCCTAAATATGTGCACGATCTAACTAATTGATGGGTCGGATTAAAGAAACACATAGGCAAAGTGTGTGTGAGAATCATTGGATGTTGAATCAAGTGATAAGTCGATGAGTGTCTACTCAGTAAGTTTCGAGGACGAAACTTTTTCTAAGTGATGTATAATGTAATGCCCTGTCCCGCTCAGCTCAATCGGAGGAATCGAAATGCCAACGACATTCAGACTTAGCCATGCAACGGCTGCTCGAAGTCCTGCTCGATCGAGGCAACTCCTCGCTCAGGTGGGTGGCTTCAGTGAACTTGCCTCAGCTTGGCCTTCACACTAATAGAACAAAATTTTTTAATTGCACAAGTAGGATTGATAATAAAAGAGATGAATCCACATAGCTAAGGGAATAATCCCAAGTTGGGTCAGATTGAGTTAGAATATGGAAAGGGTCGCATGGTCGGCTTAGAAGTGTTGCACGACGTGCTTTCAAAATGACACTCGGTCCTTCGTCCCGTGGCTTGTGAGAAGGAAAGTTGGTCTAAGTTGCCACAAAGCTATGAACTTAGCCTAAGTCATAGGCGTCGCATGTATAAATGCTTGATAAAGCATGCATGGTCCCGTCATCCAAGGCTTGATATAGCCTTTGCTCGTCCAACGACGTTAATTTGTTGCACGTTTGAGTTAGGCAAGAGTTTTGCTAGGCTATCGAATTCATAGCAAGCACTGTCCCATATTTTCTGCAGTTGTCAAAGTCACGTATCCTACGATCTCAAGACTCGTCATATAAAGTATGACTTGGGCGGTAGTGTCACATAGAACACAAGTTGGTTTAAGGCACGAGCCATGGTTGGTTCAAGGATTTGTATGTCACGGTCTAGGGTACACGTTTTGTTCAAGTTAAGTTGGAAGGCTATGCAGTACCCGTTCCCTGGGTTTCAAAAGAATGGAAAAGTTCACACGACCGTTTGTCGCATAGACCGATCCCGTGGCTTGGGAGTCTCTCAGGAAGTATGGAAAGTATGGTCATGATTAAAGAAGAACATGGTTTGAGTCATATGGTGAGTTAGGTAGGCACCATTGTATGGTCATGGACAACTTGTGCAGAAGGTGTAGTCCCTAACGTGCCCGCAATGAATCGGCCCGGGAAGAATGGGTTATAGCAAGCTCTAGCCATGAATCGGCGCGCGCTAGCAATGAATCGGCGTGGGTGATTCAGAAACTTTTGCGTAGGGCTCGCTACCCGTGCGTGAAAGGGTCATCGTCTAACCCAGCTATAGTCCAAGATAGCTTGACATTGCTAGTGACCTTTCATATAGATGAGTTAGTGTGCTAAGGGGCAATCCACATGCACGAAATAGGTCGAATCAAAAAAGTACAAGTACGGTATGAATTGATTTAAGAAGGTGTGCACGGTTGCAACACCATTAGGGAGCCTAAGATTTGGCTATAGCATGGCCATGTGCTTCGGCACGAATGTGGCATCGTGTTTGAGTCGTAAACACAAGTTCCACAAGTCAGGATTGAGTCGTCTCGAGTTAAGTCAGGAAGGACCGTAAGGCAAAGTTGGTCATGTCACGTTGAATTGCGATGCACGACCTCGATATTTGAAGCACAGACCAAGTCGATGGCATAAAATATGTTGTGTCCCAAAGTATGAGTCGGAAGAGCAAGTACAAGTCGATACTTGATGTTGCAAGCACGAGAATGGTCTAGAGGCACATCGATAAGTAAGTTATCTGTGCGAGGCACGGTGATGGTCTAGAGACACAAATAGGCTAAGAGTCTATATCTTAAAATCGATAATAAGGCAAGAATATAAAGACAATCTTAAAGGAATTATATTGCACAAAGAAAATGAACGTGTTGGTTTTGTATGGGTGGGCGAGGAGCTCACTCCACCAGTACAGTTGAGTACTGACATCCACACAGTTTCCATGTGCAGGCACAGGTAGGAGCTCGTTGGCATGAAACTCACTTGGATGCGTCAAGACATGGAGTTCCTTGGCATTTTGAGGCGTGCGGCCGCTTGGAGTCTAAATTTATACGGGACATAATATATGGACATCGCCTATCTGAAGCATCCGTTGACTCGTCAAATTGTATTGAGAGATGAAAGAGAGCTGAGTGATTCTAATTAGAGAGAAAAGTGAGCTTGAGTGATTGTAACTTGGCTTCGCGCCTTTGTAATTTTATTTCAAGTATCAATAAAAGATTCTGATTTTGTTTCAAATGCTTGTGTTGCCTTGTATACTCAATGTTTCTGTTTGGGACTTCTGTGCGACGACCCCGTCGCAAGCTGTTGTAATCGGCCGTCGTGGAACCCGCATTACATGAGTGCAATCTAGGCTCGTGCGGCATCACGCCTTAGCAAGGACGATCGGTTCTACGGGACCGGGGCGTGACAGGAACAAGGACGAAAAACCTATCATCTTCGACAAGGTCGAACGTTATCAGGACCTCTCTCCAGGCGAACTAGAGTCGGATACCGGTAGTTTGTAAATATACTAATACACCAATCAAACGAAGTATCTCATCCAGAAGTTGGGTTACAACTTGAAAATCGGCAAAGGCTTGAACTACGGAAAAGGTCGACGTCTTAACTTACGACTCCCAGTTCCAAAAGGAAAGCCTCGTGACTATTATCACCGCACTCGGCATGGGGTAGGCTATGTCACGTCTCCGACAACCCCATAAAGCTCGAAAACTGAAGTGGTTGTGCACTCTCACTCATCTGATGCATCGATTTAGGACTCCGACACCAGCATCGGCCCAATCTTCGGGAAAGTGTTATCAGTCAACATGACATCCGCACATCCTTTAGAAGAAGATTACGATTAGATGTTGGACTTCTTCGAAGAAGAACCTTGGGTTCGACGCCTAGGATCTCAATGGAAATCTCGCTTCGAACAATGAGAACCTCCCACCGAAAATGAAGTCGAGCTAGTCGATTTGGGCAATAAATCATCGCCCAAACCCATTTTCATCAGCAAAATCCTGTTAGGAGAAGATTGAGAATCCTTGGTACAACTTATCAAGGAATATATCGACGACTTTGCTTGGATCTATAAAGACATGCCAAGGTTGGACCCACAAGTCGCAATGCACTGACTTAACATCTTACCCGATGCTAATTCCGTTAAACAGCAATATCGACGCTTTCGTCCTAACATCATGGATGCTATTGAGAAAGAAGTGGATAAACTCATAGACAGTGAGTTTATTCATGATGAGCAACATCCAGAATGGGTGGCCAACATCGTTCTCGTTACTAAAAATAATATAAAGATCAGAATCTGTATCGACTTTGGGGACCTCAACTCTGCTTGTCCGAAAGATGAGTTTTTCCATCCGATCACCGATGTGATGATCGACAATACCTATGGCTTTGAACTCTTGTCCTTCATAGACAGTTATTTGGGCTACAATCAGATCAAGATGTTTCTGGATGACGAAATGCACTTGTCGTTGAAAACTCTAAAGGGGGTTTACTGTTACACAGTGACATCATTTGGCTTGAAGAATGAGGGTGCAACATACCAGCGTGATATGAGCACTATTTTCTGTAAACATCTCCACAAGACAGTCGAATATTATGTTGATGACATCGCTGCCAAAAGCTACCGGAGGGGCGATCACCTACAGGATCTGAGAACAGTCTTTGATCTCATACGGGCACATCAGCTCAAGATGAGCCCAGCTAAATCCTTCTTCAGGGTTTCTAGCGACAAATTCTTAGGTTTCATCATCATTGCGAAGGATATTCACGTCGACCCTGAAAAGACCAAGGCCATCCTTGACATAAGCCCTCCGAAGAACCTGAGAGAACTTCGATGCCTGCAAGGGTGTCTTGCATACATCCGAAGGTTTATAGCAAAACTTTTTGGACGATGCCAACCCTTCACTAAACTTATGAAGAAGGGCATTTCCTATGTCTAGACAGATGAATGTCAAATGGCGTTTGACGATATCAAGGCTTATCTCATAAATCTTTCAGTTCTGGTAACATCAGTTGCGGGAAAACTTTTCCTACTCTATGTCCGCGTAATGGACCATTCTCTGTGTGCCTTATTGGCTCAGAACACTGAGCCATGCTACGAGCAAGCCATCTACTACCTAAGCAGGACAATGATCAGGACCGAACACTGGTATAACCCCGTAGAGAAGGAATGTCTAGCTTTAGTCTTTACTATACAAAACACTCGTCATTACGTAATGGGTCAGACCATCCATGTCATCTCCCGGATCAATCCACTTAGAGTCTTTATGACGAAACCAGGAGCACTGAACTCTCAATTCGCTACTGTAGAGGCTAAAAATTAAGCTGTGCCACTTATTTTGTTCGATCATCAGATGATGCCAAACCATTATATTGTGCCAAACCATCAAGTTGTGTAGCATCAGGTTGCGCCAACATCTGGTTGCGCAGGAGTTAGGTTGCGCGAGTGTCACGTGGCACACTTACTCGAGAAGCTGTAACGGCATCATCATTGCCTGACAGCTGACATCATAGAGATTAAAGAAAATCCATTCGAATCTCGCGTAACACGGCGCTCGAAAAGATTTTGTCAACATGTAATTAATGCTGACAGCTGGTTCGCACAAGTCATTGTGTGGCGAGAGAATTAATCAGTACAGCACAGAAGACCTAGTCAAAGGCACTAGTTGTTGAGTTGCACCCATGCGCAGCCTGGCTAGTTGGCGCCACTTGATTAACTCTTATTTTAAAGCAGGGTGACGTAGCGCGCAAGCCACCAACTTCGCAGAGTGTGCCCACTACACTGTCCATGACCACGCGTATCTCAATCAAACGATGTCACGCATCCACAGCATTTGGTGCAGCCTCTCGCGCAGGTTGCTACATTGTGCCACGCGTAACCAGATGAAGCTCGCTCAAGGTGATCAAACAGTGTTCAGAACAGAGTGACATGGCGCGCAAGCCACTAACTTCGTAGAACGTGCCCACAATACTGCCCACGACCATGCGTATCTCAGTCAAATGATGCCACGCGTGCACAACAGTTAGTGCAATCGTTCACGTAAGTGAACAGGAGGCACGCAACCTGAAATACGCGCAACCCAGAATAACTGCTAAACAGTTATTTTAAGAACACTATAAATAGAGTTTCAAATTAATCTCAAAACATCAAGAATGATCATAATCTTCTGCTAAAGTGCTATTGCATCCTCTAGAGGCTCGTGTCTTCGATATCACATCGTCCAAGGAATAAAGTGATCGTCTTCTGATCAGATTCCTATAGTTGTACTTTCCTAGAAATTAATGGTACTCTTGTACTCTTTTCTAAGTTTGTAATAAAGACTTTTTTGTTCTTGCAAATAAAATAGTGACTCTGCTGGGATCGACTTTCTCCTCCGATGAGAAAGTGACAACTCAATGTGATACCGCGTCAATCGGTAAGACGCAGAAGACCCTGGTTGTTCAAATCGACCAGACAGCCTACGAGGCCATGATCAATGCTGGGGGTGCCAAGCGTACTGCTGTCGCTGTTAAGAGTAAGACCCGCTCTGTTTGGACTCCTAAGTCCTCGACATTACAATCCCCTGCCTCTGCGCAACTTGCGCCCATCACTGCCTTGGCGCAATCTAAGGGAAACAGTCTTTTGGCTAATCCCTCTACTTCTTTGATTCTAAAATCGAAGGAGACTTTATCTCGACACACTGCTGTCCAAAACAAGGGAAAGTGTCCTTTGGCCTTTACTTCCCTGGCGCATCCTGCACATGTTCTTGCTTCTGCGCAACTTATGTCCATCGCCACTTTGGCACAACCTAAGGGAAACAGTCTTTTGGCTAACCCCTCTACTTCTCTGACTCTAAAATTGAAGGAGACTTCGTCTCGACACACTGCTGGTTAAAACAAAGGAAAGCACCCTTTGGCCTTTTCCTCCCTGGCACAACCTGTGCATTTTCTACTCCGACACAACTTGCGCATGTTCATGCTCTGGCACAACCTGTACATACTTCTGCACTAGCACAACGTAAAGAGAAATACTGTTTAGTGGCTCCCTCTTTTCCACCAAACCAGAAGTTTAGTAAAAAATCACTAAATCAAGAAAAACGCTCTTTAGCTTTTCCTCATTCTGCTCGAGTCGTTGACTGGGTAGAAAGTACTGCTTATTCAAATAGGAATTATATTCTCCTTAACAGAGACAACCAAATCTCTGTCGGAAAGATGGGCTCTATTCAGAATAAACTTCCCACGTAAAAGGGTACTATGCCTACTCCAAAGAGTTCAGGGCAGGATCTACCAACCCTATGTATTTCAAGATCCCGACAAGGCAAACTGCTAGTATCTCAAGTAGGTGCACAAGTAGCTCCCCTATCATACTTGCGCACCTATATCAACAGGTGCCAATTAGGGTCAACCTCGAGAAATCATAAGATGTATCAAGCACTACCTGCACTAGTTGCTAACATACGCCAGAGGAAGAATTCTGAGGTGAAAAATTCTGATACTTATGCTAACTAGCTTAGCACGTCCTTGTACACTCAAGGTACGGGACACCTCATAAACAGAAACCATGTCCCGAATATCGTCAAGGACTACATTCCTGCAACTTCTTTTCATCCTGTTAGTGACCTCGATGAACTCTTAATCCAGAAGCGGAAGGTTGCAAATCTATTCCGTCTAGCGGTGGACCAACAACATCATTGCAATCACTACCATGAAGTTGTCATCAACTGCTACTGTCAGTCAGCCAAGCCGCCCGTCTTTGACCGTTTGATATATATTCAGACTCCTGAACCAATCCTAGTGGACGAAAATGAATTACTCTATGCTCCTGTCAACATGGCATCTCGAAGCACTGGGGTAAAAAACGTCCAAGACGTAATGCATCCCACAATTCCAGCCAACAGTACTTAGATCGGATTCATGAATCCGGTGAAGGAGTTTACCAATATACTAGATCAAGAAACCGAAAAATAATCGGTCAAAGGAATCTTCTTTCTGACCAAGACACAATCGGACAAAGGAATCTTCTTGATTCTAACCAAGATTCTTCAGTCAAAAAGACATCCCTATTACTTATTCTAGGGGTGGTTCTTTATATGACTTTGATGCTGACAGTGAAAGTTCTGAAAGGACCATCCCTTCCACTAGCTCGTCTTCAAGGGCCAGATAAGTGACTGCTTATGTCGTCACAGAAGATCAAGATATTTCCAGGTCTAACATTCAATAGCAGATAATTTCTGCTTTGGAGGTTAGTTTTAGGAACATGGCTGATATGATGACAGGCATGCATGCTGTGATTATGGCACAACATATAGTTCTACCGGTCGTGAATCTAATTTCGACTCAAGAACCTGTAACAACATCAGCTCCCATCAATATTAATCTGTGGGTACAGTCCCCTCATACCGCTTCCATTCATGTGTAGGCTATTCCAAGTCAATCTGGTGCATGGGGTGGTACCTATCATGCAGTACCCCCTCCTAACATATCAAATCAATTCACTCCTCCACAATCAATGGAAGATACCAATGAGGCTGTAAAACTTTTATGTACTCAATTTGAAGCTTTCAAACAGAAGAATGGCCTGCAGAAGCTTGGGATCAAACAACCCTATCCCATAGAATGGAAAGAGGTCCAATTTCCTTCTAAATACAAACCCCCTACTATTATGCTGTTTGATGGCAGCACGTCTCCAAGTTAATACCTCAATCACTTTGAAGTAATGACTTATCAACTTCAACCAAATGATGCTCTTCTTACTAGAGTATTTGTCGGTTGCTTAGCTGGTGCAGCATATGACTGATATCGTAGTTTACCAGTTGGTTGTGTAACCTCTTTCGCTGGTTTTAAACAAATGTTCTTAGAACGATTTTATAAGAGAACCAATGACATGACTATGTCTGCTCTCATCAAAATTAAATAACGACATAATAAAACTACTGAACGTTTCATTGAACGGTTCCGCCGTGAAGCACTCAAAATTTCTTTCGGAATCGTAGATGCTTTGACTATAGACACTTGCAAATCAAACCTGTTACCTATAATCAGCATGTGGACAGGATCAACACAATTCTAGGATTGGCCTTCCTTCATAGTGAACGCCAAAGCAGCAGAAGAGAGCGCTGACAAGTTCAAGCAATTAGGTATTCAAATGCCTAATCTTGACAAAGATTAACACGCTACACCAAATAATAGTGGCCGTCAGAACAATTGTAAGATCAAGGAGACTTTGGCCATTAATCTCAAAGGGAAAGAAGTGCTAGCTATTAATGTAAATCAGCCAACATCTACCCCAACAACACCACCACAACGGGCACCACGTCCAAAAGAAGAATACTCTTTTGATGAAGATGATATCATGAGTATCTTTGATTGTCTTATCAAGAGCAATAAACTTCAACTGCCAGAACCAAAACGACCAGAGGAAGTTGGTAAGACTGACCATCCTAAATATTATGTTTACCACAGGTTTATTGGACATCCAACTCGAGCGTGCTATGTGCTCAAGGATAAAATTCAGGAGATGGTCAATTTCGGTGCAATCACTCTCTAACAAGATGAGAAAACTGTAATAGCTAATGTCATCTCATTACAGTTTGGATATTTTCTAGCTCAACTTGTGTAGGACGGTGTCATACCCATCCCAAGAACTACTCAAGAGATTGTTAATCTTCCACCTGCACGAACTGATGGTCTTGTTCCTCTGTCTACTGATAAAGAGGAAATTATATGGATCCATCCAGATTTAATGGCGAACTTCGAAACACCATCTTCTTCTACCAAGTCTAAGAAGGACACTAAAAATAAATCATGTCATATGATTTCATTTGGTGAACATTGTCTTCTACCTCTAACTGCTACCTTCATCTCGACAGCAGATAATCTTTCTTTTTCTTCTTCCCCTACTGAGACAACATTGTCAAAATCAAAAGCCAAATACCAACCATCTTTTCATTTGTATAGTCCACAGTCTCGTGAACTAATGACGAAAATGGGATATGATCTACAAAAGGCCTCTGGTTTAAACCATGGAAAGGGATCTCCTGTACCACTTTTTCTATGTCTTTCTCACAAACAATCTCGGGTTGGTTTGGGTTACTGGACAAATTCTCCATCTTGCCAAAAGAAACCTTTCACAAATAAAATCCAGGCAAAGAGTTTCAATATGGTATCCTTTGAGCCTGTATCCGAAGAAGAAGTCTTAACTGGTACCAGGTGTCACCCTCGAAATCCATGCTATGTATTTTCGTATACGTATATGTATTTCGGGTCCGTATTTTATTAGTCATGGTTAGCTAGTCATGATTTTATTTTTAGCATGTTGTATTGGTATGGTTATTTTAGCATTTTATTGGTTATTGCTTAGCTTGGTTCGGTTTAGCTTGGTTTGGTCTTCTTTTGTGTTCTTTATGAACCAAAAGAAAACCCCTACCTACCACCACCATCATCATTTAAAACCCAACCCCCTTTCTCTTTCATCTTTACTTTCATTTATTTCTTCATCTTCTTCCTCTTAACTTCTCCACCTACCAAGAGAAGCTTAGGCAAGTACAACTTGCTTCATGAAGAAACTCCATTTTTGTTGTTCTATTGTCTTCCTCGCGATATTCTAAGATACTTTAGAACTTGGCATTTTCCATTTTGATGGATATTTTCTTATAGATCTAAGTTTATATTATTTTCAGTTTTCTTGGGTTTTGATCTATTAAACTTCTTTACTTTCATTTATTTCTTCATCTTCTTCCTCTTAACTTCTCCACCTACCAAGAGAAGCTTAGGCAAGTGCAACTTGCTTCACGGAGAAATTCCATTTTTGTTGTTCTATTGTCTTCCTCGCGATATTCTAAGATACTTTAGAACTTGGCATTTTCCATTTTGATGGATATTTGCTTATAGATCTAAGTTTATATTATTTTCGGTTTTCTTGGGTTTTGATCTATTAAATTTCTTTATTTTTAAGTTTTGATTGTTCCATGTTGTAGAGAATTCGATTTTACCTAAAATAGACCTTTGAAAAGTTGGATTTTGACTTGTTTTGAGGAAGTTATGGCCAAAAGTATTTTTGGCCATTTCTATGTTCATCTGTGCTGATTTTGGCAGGGAGATGAATAGTACCGTATAGTGTCCAGCCGCATAAGAGTGTTGTATAGTGCCGCATAGTGCCCAGCCGCATAAGAGTGCTGCGTATAGTGTCCAGCCGCATAAGAGTGCTGCATAGTGCCCAGCCGCATAAGGTGCTGCATAATGTCGCATAGTGCCCTACCGCATAAGAGTGCTGTATAGTGTCCAGCCGTATAAGAGTGCTGCTTAGTGCCGCATAGTGCCCAGCCGCATAAGAGTGCTGTATAGTACCGTATAGTACCCAGCCGCATAAGGTGCTGCATAATATCGTATAGTGTCCAGCCGCATAAGAGTGTTGCATAGTGCCGTATAGTGCCCAGCAGCATAAGAGTGCCGTATAGTGCCCAACCGCATAAGAGTGCTGTATAGTGTCCAGCCGCATAAGGGTGCTGCATAGTGCCGTATAGTGTCCAGCCGCATAAGGTGTTGCATAGTACCGCATAGTGTCCATCCGCATATGGGAGTGCCGCATAGTGCTGCATAGTGCCGCATAGTACCAATTTTGGCTGTTTTTGGCTATTTTAAGTCCTATTTGGCTAAATTGTGGCTAAAATTTCTCCTAACTCCCAACATAAAAGTTGTAGATCTTTTCCTTGGCTTCAAGAATATGTTATTAGTTATTTTATGCAAGTTTTTCTCATTCATGATAATGTAAGAACAGAACACGATAGTGACCCAATGTGGCGCACTCATGACAAGTAAACTGACATAATATATCATGACATGCTGTTACGACAGCTAGTCTGACATGATAAGTAGGAACGACCTAGACACCGTGGACGATTGTGTTTGTACAAATAAATCAATACTGTCTTACATCATGTCTAGGATAGGGATCCCTGAGTACCACGGTCAAGGATACCTACTGCAATTGACTAAGGCTAATAAACTAGAATAATTCAGTAGACATGAAGAGATTCCCAGCTACAGGCAATCCTGTTATCTAGGCGCACTAAGTGGACTTGTAGCCTACCGACGAGTAGGGCACATTTCCAGCACATAGTCACGTGTTGCATTCTTCATAAACGGACATTCGACCTAGATAACCGGATGGTCTGCAGGGCTTGTGGCTGTTGGGATAATCTAATTGCATCTTGCTAGTAACTAGGCATGTGATAACCCTAGTTAGTTAAAAGTATCAAGCCGTACTCTTGATTGGCCGTGATTGATTGGATGGAGTTTATTCCAGCTTAGTCTTATCCTGATCCTGTGCAAGATTGTGACATGACATGATTATTGATGTTTGCCTTAACAATAACGATCGGAGGTCCAGTTCTGTTCAGGCGAAGGGTTACAACCCCGGTCCTTGTTTGGTTTAAGGGTTGTAACCTGGCTCCCGGAGCAGTTCCGTGTCATCTCTTTGTTTATTATCTTATTTCAATCCCATGCCATGTTCGTCATGTTTTACCTTACCTTAATACCATGATTATTTATACTGGCCTTAGCAATAAAGATCAGGGGTCCAGTTCTGTTCAGGCGAAGGGTTACAACCTCGGTCCTTGTTTGGTTTAAGGGTTGTAACCAGGCTCCCAGAGAAGTTCTGTGTCCTCTCTTCGTTTATTGCCTTCATTGTACCAATAGTATTTGAGACGGGTCTCTATTCAGGTGAAGGGTTACAACCCCGGTCCTTGTTTGGTTTAAGGGTTGTGACCTGGCTACTTGAATGGTTTCTTCGTACTCAGTTTACTGTTGTTATCTCTATTATTATCAGTTCTTTATTTATTATCTCTAACATTCTATTGTGATATGCTGGTTTTAGTTCCTAAGTGAAGCCTCCTTTGTGGCACTTGCTCTTTCTGGGATCTGACCCAGCTGGTTTTGTATGGCCAGATATCGGAGCAGCACCAGAGGATCTACCTACCTTCCAGCCAGATGATGACCACCAGGCGTAACCCTGGCAACGAGTGGGTTTTTTTGTCCTCCCACTTTATTGTAAAAATTATTCTGTTGAGGCGTTTAGCCGACGAGCACGTGTTAGCTCGGTTGCACCTTTACTTACTGTCTGCCTACGGGCTGTGATTGACAGATCCTAGGGTTGATCATATATGACTAAACTCTTGCTAGTCTTGACATTTTATATGACTAGCTTCATGATCATCCGAATATGTAATGTATGGGACGCCTTACTATTGTATATTTGGTGCTCTGACATCTTGTAACTGTTACTACTTGCTTGTGATTGAGACATTAGGCTTGTTCATGACCATAGAAGACTGTTGGCTTGTAGTTAAACCCTCATGTATCTAGACAGCCGTGACCGTATAACGAGGTGGATTACACTTCAATATACGTAGCCGGCTATGTACGCCTCCGCTCTCCAGTATTCTGGTTCTGGGGCGTTACAGGGTTTACCGAATATATGTCTCAATCAGTACTCGCCCTTGATCTCTGCTCATATTTTCAAATCCCTGATAATCTTGACTTGATCACATGTTTGCATCGTTGATCTGTCCTGGTCCTTCCTTATTGTTCCCTATGTCGTCATATTCAGCGGCATTGTTCCTGGACC
Source organism: Iris pallida (assembly GCA_029216955.1). Classification (NCBI taxonomy): domain Eukaryota; kingdom Viridiplantae; phylum Streptophyta; class Magnoliopsida; order Asparagales; family Iridaceae; genus Iris; species Iris pallida. The sequence continues at coordinate 15,439 of JANAVB010015703.1, forward strand.
TACCGATCAGCAAGGCGGAGCACCTCCTGCGGACCAGCAACAACCTGGAGATCAAGCCCAACATTCAGGAGTAGCCTCCAGAGTCATGCCTACCGAAGGGGAACCACCAGTTCAGCCCGTCCAGCCTGCAGAGCCTGATGATGGCACTTTAGTGGATCTCATTATGTCCCTATTAGCTTCCTAGGATCGTCGAGGAGATGCCTTGTACCAGGTGGTGGCAGACGCTTTGACCAGAGGAGGTCATCAGGGTAATAGTGCGGCCAAAAGCTTCAAGCGCTTGAACCCTCCCTTCTTCGACGGCAGTGAAGATGCAATCGCTGCACATGCATGGCTTCAGGACACAGAGGTGATTCTAGAAGCAGCCAAGACTCCAGAGAACGAGAAGGTGGCCGTAGTGTGCCTACAGCTACTGGATCTTGCCCGCAGCTGGTGGACGGCGCAGGCGGTTGGATTAGTGGCCCCCATTGCTTGGATAGTATTCAGGAAGAGATTTTAGACCAAGTATTTTGATGCTGTAGCTCGGTACGACCTACAGACGAGGTTCACCAATCTGAAGCAGATGGGCAGTACGATCGATGGATATGTGATCGAGTTCTCCAGGCTTAGTCGGTTTGCTCCCACCTTGGTGGCGACCGAGTTCGATAGAGCCCTGCGGTTCCAGCAGGGGCTCCACCTAAAGATTTTATTAGCGGTGGAGCAGTTTGAGCATCAGACTTTTGATGCAGTATTGAGAGCAGCCCGGAGGCATAAATATACCTCCCAGAGGATCGTGGATAGGACCGGAGGTCGGAAGCGATCTCACGGCCAGATGAATCAGTCATCAGCATCAGCCCCGGCAGCCAGGGCTTTGACCATTGGAGTTCCGAGGCGGGCGGCCTCAGTAACGTCGATTCAGCATTCCACCCCGACGCACCCTCAGCAGCAGAAGCAGAAGCAGTCTTCCGTAGTGGGATGTTCACACTGCGGGAAGCCAGGGCACATGGTATCAGAGTGTCGCAGAGCACAGGGTTTGTGCTTGGTTTGTGGTGCCCTGGACCACAGGGTTGGGAACTGCCCGAACAGGAGGAGTTCGTCAGCCTTCTCTAGTCCTTCAGTTAGAGGACCAGCACCAGTCCAGCAGCAGCAACAGCTACAGTACCCGTTCCCGAGGCCATTGCCGGCGCAGGTCCAGGCATTCCAGCAGCAGAGACCGCAGCAGTATGCCCAAGCCCAAGCCCTGATCTAGAGCAGGCAGAAAATTTTTTAGCAGAGGAGACCCGCACCCGGAGGACATGGTCAAGTGCTGGCTTTGACCATGGAAGAAGAAGGATTAGCACCAGGAGAGGTAGTGGTAGGTACTATTCTCGTCAACACCTTTCCAGCTTCAGTATTATTTGACTCTGGTGTCTCGCATTCATTTATGTCTGCACGATTCGCGACACGAGTAGGATTGGAGCCCGAGTCATTATCAGTAAGGCTCAATATACTTACTGGTAACGAACTTGTGGGAGTAGATAGAGTATTTTCCTCGTATCGGATTGTAGTTAGCGGTAGAGAATTCCCCGCTAGATTGATAGAGTTCCCGATGGCCGATTATGATATGGTCTTAGGGATGGATTGGTTGAGGGACCAGTATGCTAGGATAGACTGCCACATTGGCAGGATTATTTTTAGCATTCCAGGCGAGCCACAGTTTTTCTTCTCCCGAGGCGAAGTTGAACCTTCTCCACCAGTATTGCGGATGGCAGTAACAGAAGCAGTTCAATTTCCCAGCGTAGTCGAAGAGTTTCCAGATATTTTTCTGGAAGAGCTTCTAGGGATGCCGCCAGAGAGAGAGATAGAGTTCACCATCGACTTGATTCCCGGGACAGCCCCAGTGTCAGAGAGAGTCTACAGGATGGCGCGATGATTAAAGAACTCAGAACCAAGGGATTCATTCGTGCAAGTGGATCGCCTTGGGGAGCCCCGATGCTTCTTGTAAAAAAGAAGGATGGTACATCCAGATTATGCGTAGATTATCGTACCTTGAACTCGGTGATAATCAAGAACAGATACCCTCTCCCAAGGATAGATGACTTGTTTGATCAACTCAAGGGGGCAACAGTATTCTCGAAGATTGACTTGCGGTCAGGATACCATCAGATCAGAGTCAGAGAGCAGGACATCCCGAAGACAGCATTCAGATCGAGGTATGGGCATTAGGAGATCCTTGTAATGCCATTTGGAGCAACCAATGCACCGACAGTATTCATGGACCTCATGAATCGTATCTTCATGCCTTATTTGGATCAGTTCGTGATTGTGTTCCTAGACGACATCCTGGTCTGCAGTAGGAGTGAGGCGGAGCATGAGCAGCATCTCCGAGTTATCCTCCAGATTCTCAGAGAGCACCAGTTGTATGCCAAGTTCAGTAAATGCGAGTTCTGGCTCGATCGTATTTCGTACTTGGGTCATATCATCACCAAAGGAGGAGTAGAAGTAGATCCCCAGAAGATCGTGGCCATTGAAACGTGGCCGGTACCTAGCACAGTGGCAGAAGTTCACAGTTTTCTTGGCTTGGCCGGCTACTACCGGCGATTTGTTTCCGACTTGGTTCGAATTTCAGCGCCATTGACCCAGTTGACCCGTAAGGATGTGCAGTTTGCTTGGAAAGCAGAGTGCCAGGATTCTTTTGAGAGGTTGAAGCGAGGCTTGATGACGGCTCCTATGCTCACGCTTCCAGATGGAACCGGAGGGTTCTCGGTGTATTGTGATGCTTCGGGTAGAGGATTAGGATGTGTTCTGATGCAGCATGGAAAGGTAATAGCTTATGTGTCACGACAACTTTGTGATCATGAGAGGAATTACCCAACCCATGACTTGGAGCTGGCAGCAGTAGTGTTTGCACTTAAGCTTTGGAGGCACTACTTGTATGGAGATAGGGTGGAGATTTTCACCGACCATAAAAGTCTGAAGTATGTGTTCACCCAGAAGGATCTCAACATGCGTCAGAGGAGATGGCTAGAGCTGCTTGTGGATTATGACATCAACTTGCAGTATCATCCTGGGAAGGCCAACGTTGTTGCAGATGCATTGAGCAGGAGAGCCGGAGTTTATTTTCTAACAGCGCAACCGGAGTTATTAGCTGATCTTCAGAAGATGGGAATAGAAGTTGTCCTTCCTACCAATATGGCATTGATGGCCAGCATGCAAGTTCAGTCCACTATAGTCGAGAGGATCCGGATGGCGCAGTCGGTAGATTCCAAGCTTCAGCGACTCAGAGCAGAGTGTGAGGCAGAACGAAGACCAGAGTTATGCATTCATGAAGACGGTACACTTCGATATGGTACGCATCTTTATGTACCCAGTAGAGATATCAGACAGGAGATCATGGCAGAGGCCCACAGTTCGCAGTATTCCATTCATTCCGGTGGCACAAAGATGTACCGTGATATTCGTCAACACTTTTGGTGGAATGGCATGAAGAGGGAGATAGCCCGGTTTGTCTCTCGTTGTTTAGTCTGCCAATAAGTTAAGGCTGAACATCAGAGACCAGCTGGACTACTTCAACCATTGCCAATTTTAGAGTGGAAATGGGAGCATATAACTATAGATTTTGTGACTGGATTGCCTAGATCCCCGGCTGGCAGAGACGCTATCTGGGTTGTCATAGACAGGCTCACAAAAGTGGCTCACTTTTTCCCGTTCAGAGTTGGTCTGTCGATGGCTCAGCTAGCGGAGATGTATCTCCGGCAGATTATCAGATTGCACGGTGTACCAGTCAGTATCACCTCGGATAGAGATTCCAGATTTACGTCGCACTTTTGGCGTAGCTTGCAAGAGAGTTTGGGGACTCGCCTGCAGTTCAGCTCAGCGTATCACCCACAGACAGATGGTCAGTCAGAGCGTACCATACAAACCTTAGAAGACATGTTGAGATCTTGTACACTCGACTTCGGTTGTTTGTCGGAAGATCACCTGCACCTGGTAGAGTTCTCGTACAATAACAGTTTCCAAGCTAGTATCTAGATGGCACCGTTCGAGGCACTGTATGGTAGGAAGTACCGATCCCCGCTAGCATGGAACGATGTCGGAGAGAGGCAGATGCTCGGTCCAGAAATGATTGCTCAGACCGTTGAGGTGGTCAGAAAAGTCAGAGATCATCTTCGAGTTGTCCAAGATCGCTAGCGTCATTGGGCCGATTTTCATCGGCGCCCTCTTGAGTTTTCTGTCGGCGACCATGTATTCCTGAGAATTTTGCCTAACCATGGCGTCATTCGTTTCGACATGCGGAAAAAGCTTAGTCCTAGGTATATTGGGCCATTTGCCATTCTGGAGCGAGTAGGAGATGTATCCTATCGTCTCGCTCTTCCACCATCGCTACGTGAGGTGCATGATGTATTCCATGTATCCCAACTACGACGGTATATCCCGGACCCGAGCCACATCCTGGATCATTCGGAATTGGTTGTTGGTACCAACCTTTCATATGAGGAGAGGCCCGTGTCTATATTGGACCGAAGACAGAAGACACTCAAGAACAAGACTATCAAGTTAGTGTGAGTTGCTTTAGGTCATCACTCTTTGGGTGAGTTAACGTGGGAGCGTGAGGATGATATCCGATCGCGATATCCCAACCTGTTTGACTCGTGAGGTATAATATCTTTCTTATGCCTTCCACTTCGAATCCTTGCTTGCATATTTGATTGCTTGATTGATTGCTTAGCTGTAGATTGCATCTGATAGTATAACTTGTCCCGACACCTCTAGTCTCTTTAATTAAATTTCGAGGACGGAATTCTGTTAAGGTGAGTAGAGTTGTCACCCTCGAAATCTGTGCTACGTATTTTCGTATACGTATATGTATTTCGGGTCCGTATTTTATTAGTCATGGTTAGCTAGTTATGATTTTATTTTTAGCATATTGCATTGGCATGGTTATTTTGGCATTTCATTGGTTATGGCTTAGCTTGGTTTGGTTTAGCTTGGTTTGGTCTGCTTTTGGGTTCATCATGAACCAAAAGAAAACCCCTACCTACCACTACCATCATCATTTAAAACCCAACCCCCTTTCTCTCTCATCTTTACTTTTATTTAGTTCTTCATCTTTTTTCTCTTAACTTCTCCACCTACCAAGAGAAGCTTAGGCAAGTGCAACTTGCTTCATGGAGAAACTCCATTTTTGTTGTTCTATTGTCTTCCTCGCGATATTCTAAGATACTTTAGAACTTGGCATTTTTCATTTTGATGGATATTTTCTTATAGATCTAAGTTTATATTATTTTCAGTTTTCTTGGATTTTGATCTATTAAACTTCTTTATTTTCATGTTTTGATTGTTCCATGTTGTAGATAATTCGATTTTACCTAAAATAGACCTTTGAAAAGTTTGATTTCGACTTGTTTTGAGGAAGTTATGGCCAAAAGCATTTTTGGCCATTTCTATGTTCATCTGTGCTAATTTTGGCAGGGACGATGAATAGTGCCACATAGTGTCCAGCCGCATGAGAGTGCTACATAGTGCCCAGTCGCATAAGAGTGCTACATAGTGCCGTATAGTGTCTAGTCACATAAGAGTGCTGCATAGTGCCGTATAGTGCCCAGCCGCATAAGAGTGCTGCATAGTGCCCAGCCGCATAAGGTGCTGCATAATGCCGCATAGTGCCCAGCCGCATAAGAGTGCTGCATAGTGCCCAGCCGCATAAGAGTGCTGCATAGTGCCGCATAGTGCCTAGCCGCATAAGAGTGCTGTATAGTACCGTATAGTGCCCAGCCGCATAAGAGTGCTGCATAGTGCCCAGCCACATAAGGTGCTGCATAATGCCGCATAGTGCCCAGCCGCATAAGAGTGCTGCATAGTGTCGCATAGTGTCCAGCCGCATAAGAGTGCTGCATAGTGCCCAGCTATATAAGAGTGCTGCATAGTGTCTAGCCGCATAAGGGTGCTGCATAGTGCCGTATAGTGTCCAGCCGCATAAGGGTGCTGCATAGTATCGCATAGTATCCAGCCGCATAAGGGTGCTGCATAGTACCGTATAGTGTCCAGCCGCATATAGGAGTGCCGCATTGTGCTGCATAGTGCCGCACAGTATATATTTTGGCTGTTTTTGGCTATTTTAAGTCCTATTTGGCTGAATTGTGGCCAAAATTTCTCCTAACTCCCAACATAAAAGTTGTAGATCTTTTCCTTGACTTCAAGAATATATTATTAGTTATTTATGCAAGTTTTTCTCATTCATTACAATGTAAGAATAGAACACGATAGTGACCCGCTGTGGCGCACTCTTGACAAGTAAACTGACATGATATATCATGACATGCTGTTACGACAGCTAGTCTGACATGACAAGTAAGAACGACCTGGACACCGTAGGCGATTGTGTTTGTACAAATAAACCAATACTGTCTTGCATCATGTCTAGGATAGGGATCCCTGAGTACCACGGTCAGGGATACCTGCTACAATTGACTAAGAATAATAAACTAGAATAATTCAGTAGACATGAAGAGATTCCCAGCTACAGGCAATCCTGTTATCTAGGTGCATTAAGTGGACTTGTAGCCTACCGACGAGTAGGGCACATTTCCAGCACACAGTCACGTGTTGTATTCTTCATAAATGGACATTCGACCTGAATAACCGGATGGTCTGCAGGGCTTCTGGCTGTTGGGATAATCTCATTGCATCTTGCTAGTAACTAGGCCTGTGATAACCCTAGTTAGTTAAAAGTATCAAGCCCGCGTACTCTTGATTGGCCGTGATTGATTGGATGGAGTTTATTCTAGCTTAGTCTTATCCTGATCCTGTGCAAGATTATGACATAACATGATTATTGATGTTTGCCTTAACAGTAACGATCGGGGGTCCAGTTCTGTTCAGGCGAAGGGTTACAACCCCGATCCTTGTTTGGTTTAAGGGTTGTAACCTGGCTCCCGGAGCAGTTATGTGTCCTCTCTTCGTTTATTGTCTTATTTCAACCCCATACCATGTTCATCATGTTTTATCTTACCTTAATACCATGATTATTTATACCGGCCTTAGCAATAAAGATCAGGGGTCCAGTTCTGTTTAGGCGAAGGATTACAACTCCGGTCCTTGTTTGGTTTAAGGGTTATAACCTGGCTCCCAGAGCAGTTCTATGTCCTCTTTTCGTTTATTATCTTCACTGTACCAATAGTATTTGAGACGGGTCTCTATTCAGGTGAAGGGTTACAACCCCGATCATTGTTTGGTTTAAGGGTTGTGACCTGGCTACTTGAAAGGTTTCTTCGTACTCAGTTTACTGTTGTTATCTCTATTATTATCAGTTCTTTATTTATTATCTCTAATATTCTATTGTGATATGCTGGTTTTAGTTCCTAAGTGAAGCCTCCTTTGTGGAACTTGCTCTTTCTGGGGTCTGATCCAGCTGGTTTTATATGGCCAGATATCGGAGCAGCACCAGAGGATCTACCTACCTTCCAGCCAGATGGTGACCACCAGACGTAACCCTGGCAATGAGTGGGTTTCTTTTTATCCTCCCACTTTATTATAAAAATTATTCTGTTGAGGCGTTTAGCCGACGAGCACGTGTTAGCTCGGTTGCACCTTTACTTACTGTCTGCGTACGGACTGTAACATGATTGACAGATCCTAGGGTTGATCATGTATGACTAAACTCTTGCTAGTCTTGACATTTGGTACGACTAGCTTCATGATCATCCGAATATGTAATGTATGGGATGCCTTACTATTGTATATTTGGTGCTCTGACATCTTGTAACTGTTACTACTTTCTTGTGATTAAGACATTAGGCTTGTTCATGACCATAGGAGACTGTTGGCTTGTAGTTAAACCCTCATGTATCTAGACAGCCGTGACCGTATAACGAGGTGGATTGCACTTCAATATACGTAGCTGGCTATGTACGCCCCCGCTCTCCAGTATTCTGGTTCTGGAATGTTACACCAGGTCTGGAAAACCTTACCTAAGAGACTATTCAGAAGGTCAAGAAAACCCTGCTCCAGCTCTGGAGGCTCCTCAAGCACCATATTCTCCTGCTGTCAATGTTCCATCAGCTTCATCACCTCCAATAGAGCCAACTCTTTCCAAATCGACGACTGTTGACAAAGGAAAACAGCCTGTCTGTTTTGATAAAGTATTGAAGAAAACTCCAACTTTGGGACTTGAGAAGCCGTATAACTTTGATATACTGGCTCAGCTGGCTAATACCCCGGCAAGATTGTCAATTTTTGAGCTACTCTGTCTTTCGAAGGAAACTTGAGAAACATTGAGTGAAGCTTTGACGCAAGCTGATACTTGTCTAGCACTTCTCAAGAAGCCAGAGGCAGAGCCCATAACATGCCTTCATTGTCATAGTGTGATGGAGCTGATGCCAAACATCACCTTTACACAAGATGATATGCTGTTGGAAGATAATCATCATGACCGACCCCTCTACTTCACGGGATATGTCGATATCATGAAGGTTGATCGCATTTTGATCGATCCTGGGTCTGCACTTAGCATCATGCCAAAGACTCTACTAGATGCATTGAAGATTCTTGTACACAATCTTTCAACAACCATCACGACAATCTTGGGATTCAATTCCGGAAGAAGTGAACCTTTTGGAAAGATCCGTCGGAAAGTTCAAATAGGCAATCTTCGTACAAACGTTACTTTCTACGTGATCGATAATCATGGCTCTTACAATGCTTTGCTGGAAAGACCCTTTCTGCATGAGCATAACATTGTACCATCTACTTTACATCAATGTTTCAAATATGTGGACATCAATGGAGAAGTCCAAAAGGAAGTAGCCGACCTAAATCCTTTCAGGGACATTGAAGCATATTTTACGGACTCTCGGATGTACAAGGAAGAGTTCATGAAAGTTATATTGGCGATGGATAGTGAGGAAGATCAGAAACATACTTCAAAAGATGTTCTCATGATCCCCGTCAAAGGACGTACTACTCGTCCCTCTTCTTCTCAGACGTTGACTATACATCTTTCCTCTCATAACAAACAGTCTCCTGCTGTAGAAAGGGAACAAAGGGATCTCACCTCTTCTGAGCCTCTTGTTATCGACCTTTGTCGTAACAAACCTTCACCTTCTCCTTCTCCTTCTCCTTCTCCTCCTCTAGTTATCAACCTTACTAAGCCTTTTGTTAAGGCTAAGAATCATGTTGTAAATGATGATGTACAAATCAATAAAGTAGCATCTCCTTTACAGTATACTGATGTTCTTTATTATACTCGATGTTATTTAAAAATGTTAGATAACTTCGAACCACTTACCATAGGAGCAGTTGAAGTTTTCCAAAACGAAGTATTGTTCGAGCCAATGCAGGACTCCTTCTTCTTAGTTCCTTCCAGGAAGAAAGATGAACTTCCTATACTTTTTAGTAAAGGAACGGAACAGAAGATCACGCCCGATAGTGAAGAAAAAATCACGATAACGGAAGACTTCAACTACCTCGTTATAGTCAGCAATCAAAAGATATCATTCAAAAGATGGGCTATAATTTTAAAGCTGGTCTTAATGGCGGCAAAGGAAGGCGAACTCCTATTCGTATTCCTGCTCCAAAAGAAAAATCACAACGATACTATAGCAAAACGAAGCGGGGATTAGGTTATACTTCACCAATTCCGACTCCAGAAGCCTCCGAATCTGATAAAGAAGAACGATCTAACTCTTCTGATTCTATCTCATGGGATTCAGACACCAGTGTTAGGCACGTCCATCGCGTGACTCTATCTTTCAATATGGTAACTGCCGAGTTCTCAGAAGATGACGGAGACTTTGCCGAAGTCTCTGAATCTGATTCATGGACACAAAGGATGGATATTCAATGGGAGCTTCGCTTTGAACAACGTGAGCCAACTACAGAAGATCGGTTGGTTCAAGTCAATGGTGGAGATGAAACTTCCCCAAAACCAATATTTGTCAGCAAAAGTCTCCCTAAAGCGGATAAACAGGATTTGATCCAACTCATTAGGGAATACTTTGATGTATTCGCTTGGAACTATGAAGACATGTCAGGATTGGATCCTCAGATCGCTACCCACAAGCTCAATATTCTGCCGAATGCGAAGCCAGTCAAATAGCAACAACGTCGATTTCGACCCGACATGATGGATGCCATAGAAGCTAAAGTCAAGAAACTCATCGCCTACAGTTTCGTCAGAGAAGAGCAACATCCAGACTGGATGGCTAATGTTGTCCCAATTTTGAAGAAAACAGGGAAAGTCCAGGTCTGCATCGACTTCAGAGACCTTAATGAAGCTTGTCCCAAAGACGAATTCCCTCTTCCAATCACTGATGTCATGATCGACAATACTTGCGAATTTGAACGTATTTTCTTTATGGATGGATTCTCAGGATATAAACAAATCAAGATGCATCCAGAAGATGAGAAACATACATCTTTTTGCACTTCTCTTGGAGTCTATTGCCACACTGTCATGCCGTTTGGTCTTAAGAATGCTGGTACAACTTATCAGCGGGCCATGAGTACCATCTTTCGTGATCATTTATGAAAGACTCTTGAATATTATGTTGATGATATTGCTGTCAAAAGTCGTCTAAGAGAAGACCACATTCAAGACTTGAAAACTATTTTCGATCTAATGCGCCAGCATCAACTCAAGATAAATCCTACCAAGTCATTCCTGGGAGTCTCTAGTGGCAAATTTCTTGGATTCGTTATTAACTCTAAAGGTATATACGTTGACCCTGAGAAAATCAAAGCCATTCAAGAGATACATCCTCCACACAACCGAAAAGAGATACGAGGATTCCAGTAACGGCTTACGTATATCAGGATATTCATCTCAAATCTCTCTGGACGCTGTAGACCATTCACTCAACTCATGAAGAAAGGTGTGTCTTTTATTTGGACTGAAGAATGTCAACAAGCATTTGAAGACATAAAGCGGTATTTGATGAACCCTCCAGTTCTAGTGCCTCCAATGTCAATAATACCCTTCCTGATGTATGTTCGAGCAATAGACCATTCCCTAGGTGCTTTATTAGCTCAAAAGAATAAATAAGGTCATGAACAGGCTATCTATTACCTTAGCTGTACAATGATTGGAGCTGAGCATCGATACACTCCAGTGGAAAAAAGAATGTCTAGCTTTGATGTTTGATGTTCAAAAGATGAGACATTATATCACTGGCCAAACTATTCATGTTATTTCTCAGAGCTTCTTCCTCGGCAGTACTCCTAGGCTCCACCAGTTTGGCGAGAATGTCCTGCTTCTGTCCAGGGACAGTCGAGCTTTCTTCGACTTCTGGCTGAGTAGGTTGCGGAGGCTCGTCGGAAGGAGTGTCGAGAGCAGCTTCAATTTTCGGGATGACTTCCGTCTCCTTAGGCATATCTTCTGAAGACATTTGTAAATGAGAGAAAAGGGATGAATGATGCTCTCAGAAAAGTTCCACACTATTTATAGACGGAAAAGCCAAACATTCTATCTCGAGAACCAAAGCAACCTTTCTTCGAAAATGCATGTTCTTTCATTTCAGTTCTTCTGAATAGGTCTCCGTTTATTGTCTATCTCAAGAACTGAAGCGACATTTCCTTGAAAAGGCATGCGTATTCATCAGTCTTTTCATCTCTACTTCATTTCGTGAATGGGCCTATATTTATTATCGTTTATTTACTTTTTCGTAAAAAAAGCCACAAGATAATAAATACTCAAAATCCTCCGTGGAGTCTATCCAAATCATCAATTCTGTCTTTTGAAACCCAGCTATTTTAAAAGATGTATTTTCTTTATGATAAATCTGTATTATCACAGATATTGTCTTTTTAGACACGATATTCTGTCTTTAAGTCCTAGCGGACTTGAAGATCATTTATAGAGAAATGAGTTCAGGTCCACATTACCTCTGGATTCTATTTTCTATATCATCACATCAAATCAAATCATAAAGAAGAAAAAATTATTCTTTATTCCTTCTTTAAAAACATAGATACATCTTAATGAAAATCTATTACATCTCGAATTTTCATTCTAAATTTAAAAAATAAAGGTCTATTACATCTTTGGATCTTCTTGTTGGTGCCAGTTCCTTGTCGTCTCGACCTGAAGCAACAAGCAAGATAATAGAATCACATCTGGTCTTCTCTCTCAGAAAGACCAGAGAATATGTTGTTGTCAGCACGGGCAGAGATAGGAATATGCTCATCCTTCCTTGTGATACAATTCCTAGTTTTGTTCTGCCGCAAAAGGAACTCTTCTGGCCAAATACTTGGGTTAGAGTCGTCTGCACCGTCCAACTCTCATGTATAAAGGCCCTTCCTACCATCTCGAGGAAGCCCTTTTAAGCATGAAGAGTTCTGAGCTCTCTGATGTGTGTGTCAAAGTGGTTCAACTTTATAGCATCCAAGATCACAGATGCCGGTCTTAGGAATTTTCGTCAGTTGGTCCCCTGCAAACATCAGAAAGAAGAAGAGAATACAATAAATGTCCTTTTCTTATTGCAACTATTCATGTGCAATTGAAGCTGAAATGTTATGCGCGTCTATAGGCATATATTTCAGGAAAAACACCACGTGGTATTCGAAAGTTGCTGTTGTCAGAACCGAAAAAGTGCGGCATATATCAAGACAGTAACACAACAAAGCTCGCAAACGTTTAAAAAAAAGAGTGCCCCATAAATAGGTTCATTGTTGGGAATGAACCGAGTATTTAGTACTCTTTTTAGTCAGGTTGCGCGACACTCACATTGTGCCGCACTCAGCATGCGCAGCCATCAGGTTGTGCAACAATCATGTTATGCCACATCTTGTTGCGCAATGCGTCAAAATTGTGCCCAAAATACAACACAAATTTTGAAGCGTCGTGCAACATAGGTCGACAGTAACCAAGCCCTAAAAAGGGAGGCACAAGTTATGAGTTGAGCCCCACTCTAAAAAGAGTGGTACATGACGTCAGGAGCCGGCCAAACCCTAAATTGGGTGATCGATGATCAGATTTATGATCAAGTGCTTACCTTCCATGGCCGGGTTAACAATCTCTTATTATGACGAAGACGAAATGTATTGATGCACACGTCGTTGCGTTTTGCATGATGGAGCACGAGATGCAGGCTCGGTGAAGCCCTTTTCTTTCTTAACATTAAATCTCCTAGGCGCCATTAGGGTTTGTCGAAGAAGATTCTGAATCGGGAAGAAGAAGAGACAAAGTGGACAAAGGAGATCATGAAGAAGAGAAGGAGGTAGGGTTTCGAGAAAGTAACATTAGTGAAAAATGAAAGGCACAGAGTATACGACTATTTATAGCCCAAACAGTTATGCAATCCATACTGAAGAATCGGGCTCGAGTTGACTGGTGCAACACAGACATTAACTAGCGCAATCCAAACAAAACTAGCATAATTCAATGTATTTCAAAACTTTGAAGTATTTTCAAGTTTTGAAAAATTTGAAGGGGGTCTTGCAGAGGCTAAAAATTAAGCTGTGCCACCTATTAAAGTGTTCGATCATCAGATGGCGCCAAATCATTACATTGTGCCAAACTATCAAGTTGCGCAGCATCAAGTTGCATAAACATCTGGTTGTGCAGGAGTTAGGTTATGCGAGCGTCACGTGGCACACTTCCTCGAGAAGCTGTAACGGTATCATCATTGCCTGACAGCTGACAGCACGAAGATTAAGGAAAATCTATTCGAATCTCGTGCAACGCGGCACTCGAGAAGATTTTGTCAGCATGTAATTAATGCTGACAGCTGGTTCGCGCAAGCCATTGTGTCGTGCGAGAATTAATCAGTACAGCACAGAAGATCTAGTCAAAGGTGCCAGTTGTTGAGTTGCGCCCGTCAACAACCTGGCTAGTTAGCGCCACTTGATCAACTCTAATTTTAAAGCAGGGTGACGTGGCGCGCAAGCCACCAACTTCGCAGAGTGTGCCCACTACACTGTCCACGACCATGCGCATCTCAATCAAATGATGCCACGCGTCTACAGCAGTTGGTGCAACCTCTCGCGCAGGTTGCTACATTGCGCCACGTGCAACCTGATGAAGCTCGCACAAGGTTATCAAACAGTATTCAGAACAGAGTGACATGGCGCGCAAGCTACTAACTTCGCAGAATGTACCCACTATACTGCCCACGACCACGCGTATCTCAATGAAACAATGCCACGCATCCACAACAGTTAGTGCAACCGTTCGTGCAAGGGAACTGGAGGTACACAACCTGAAATGCGCGCAACCCAGAATAACTGCTAAACAGTTATTTCAAGAACTCTATAAATAGAGTTTCAAATCAATCTCAAAGCATCAAGAATGATCATAATCTCCTGCTAAAGTATTTTTGCATCCTCTGTAGGCTTGTGTCTTCGATATCACATCGTCCAAGGGATAAAGTGATCGTCTTCTGATCAGATTCCTATAGTTGTACTTCCCTAGAAATCAATTGTAATCTTTTTGTTCTTGCAAACAGCTACATGGGCAATCCTGCTATCACCATATGATATGATTTTTGTTCCACAAAAGCTATCAAGGGATAGACGCTAGCTGACTTCTTAGTTGCACACCCAATACCAGAATCATCCAAAATCTATGAGGATATTTCAGATGAGGTGCTGGAATCCAACATTGCAAAAAAAACTCCGTATGGCGGATGTTCTTCGACGATGCTTCAAGAATAGGCCCCAAGGGTCTGATCATCGCAGGAGTGGGGGTAGTCTTGGTCTCTCCAGACAACCTAGTCATCCAGCGTGCCTATTACCTCACAGAGCCATGCTCCAACAATATGGCGAAATACAATACCCTCATTATAGGACTCCAATTGGCAAGACAACTGGGGGTTGAATGTTTCGAGTCCTATGGCGATTCGAAACTCACTGTCAACCAAGTTCGAGGACAATATGAAGTCCGCCACGAAGACTTGATTCCCTACTATAAAGCAGCCTTGAACATCATCTCAACCTTCACCAAGTTCTTCATATAACATGTACCTCGGCTACAAAATCTAGAAGCCGACGCTCTGGCTGGCCTTGTCGCCTCTTTGGAAGCACCTCTTGGGACCCAACACTTTATTACGGTGATTGGCCGGGATTGGTGTACCCCAAAAATAATCTATGCATGTGTCTAAACCATACCATGCCAGCAAATGTCGGTATCAATGTCAAGGACTAGCGATTTTCGTTTATAGACTTCGCAGCCTACGGGATCCTCCCAGATGACCCGAAGGAAGTTGTGTCTGTAAAAAGGCGCTCTCTCCGATTTCATTACGATACAGCTACCAAAATGCTATATCGTCGCTCATACGACGGACTTCTCCTCCGATGCCTATCAAATGAGGAGGCGATCGAAGGTCTTCGAGAGGCCCACGATGGTGCCTGCGGGGCTCATCAACCCGGTACTAAGCTACAAGACCGACTCTGACACATGGGTTATTACTGGCCTACCATGATGGCGTCGCTGTCGAGTACGCCAAGAAATGTCGAGCGTGTCAGCTGCACACTGATTTCATCCATCGACCTTCGGAGTTCTTACACCCTACGGTCGCCTCCTGGCCATTTGAAGCCTGGGTATGGACATAGTTGGACCGATTACCCCCATCATCCAGAGGATGTCATTTTATTTTGGTCATCATCGATTACTTCTCTAAGTGGGCGGAAGTAGTACCTCTGTCAGAGATAAAGAGCTCGAAGGTGATCAACTTCATCAAGCTTCACGTCATCTACCATTTTGGGGTACCTCGGAGGAGCATCCACGACAATGGTCCATAATTCATAAGATATGCGTTTAGCAGATTCTGTGATAAAAATCGTATTCAAAATGTGGCATTGACTGCTTATAATTCGACGGCGAATGGATTGGCTGAAGCTTTCAATAAAACAATCGTCAAACTCCTCAAGAAAGGCGTTCGTCTAACAAACACGACTGGGACGAGAAGTTGGACGAATGCCTCTAGGCCTACCGCACAACAGTCCGGGCTCTGACGGGTAACACACTGTTTTTTCTGGTATACGGGAGCGAGGTTGTACTTCCTCTCAAAATCCAGATCCCCTTGCTAAGAGTGGCCACCACAAACCAGTTGACGGAGGAAGACAAGAATTAGAGGGGCTAGACGAAAAATACCTTTTGGCTCAACAACACATTGAGCTCTATCAGGCTCGCATCTCTGAGGCTTTCAACAAGAAAGTCAAATAAAGAACTTTCCAAGTGGGCGACGTTGTCCTATCAGTCAGGAGGCCAATGGTAATGACTCGTAAAATATCAAGGAATTTCAAACCTAAATGGGAAGGCCCTTTCATAGTTGAGACGGTGTATTCCAATGGTGTGTACCGGCTCGCAAAGCCTAACGGGGACTTGTTCATGATGCAAATCAATGGCAAGTTCCTAAAGAAGTACTATGCTTGAAGCCCTTCGACATATACTTCCACATCTTTAGCAAAAATCTTCAAATTCAGCAACTCTAGGACATTACCTAATTATTTTTCTATAGAAAACATCCAAGTCCATATCACCTCGGAGTTGTTTCCCTACATCCCCATAGAGCTTAATCTTATCTCTCAGTAAGATGACACTAAATTGGATGTTTACCATGTCCATATTATTTTTGAGCTAACATCCTCATTCAACAACCCCTACGTTGTTACATTCTACCCATAGAACATCCACGTACATATTATCTCTGAGTTGTTCTTTATATCCCACACAGTTTATTCTTACTAATTCCACATCACCTCTGAGTAAGAAAACTCTACCACAAACCCCACGTTTACCGTGTCCACATTATCTCTGAGTAAACGTGTTGGTTTACTTTTTTAACTTATCATCTGTACCTAGAACCAAGCTGAGCCAAAGATGCTAAGTCCACCAAATATCACATAAGTTTATGATAAATGGACAAACAAAAGTTCTTTATTTATTTTATCAAATAGGAGAAAAAGGACTACATCTCAGAAGAAGCAAAATAAACAAAAAGCACAAAGAAGGACGAAGCTTTGGGTTAGTATTCAGCTTATCAATATGATGCTTCAAAGTCTCCGTCCTAGATTCAACAGTCACCGGAACCCGATGTTCAGCTTCGCGACACATCGCTTCCTTGTCTTCAGAGGCGATGTCAGCTGCATGCTTGGTGTCCAACTCCTTCTTCTTAGGGAACAAATTAGCCACATAACGAGTGAACTCCGCTGCCTCGTTCTTAAGTGCGATATGTTCAGTCGTCGCTCGTTCAGAATCCGTCAGGAGTTGAGCCCGTTGTTCCTGGAGCAAGCGGATCTTGGCGTCAATCTCTACCACACGGGCATCCAAAGACTCCGGTAGACTGGCTCGGTCCTCTATAGCTAACGTAAGTTCTTGCTCCTTGGTCTTCGCGTCAGCCAAACTCTGCTCCAAGACGGCCAGACTGGCCAAGTAAACTGATTCAGCCTCGGCCGCCAGCCTATCCTGCTCTGTCTCTATCAGAGCGGAGAGATCATTCCGCCGGATGCTTTGAAGCTCAATGAGAGGGTGATCAAGGTCGATAATTGATGCCTCCAGGATCTCACCTATTTGATCATGGCCCTGGTGAGACCGAATCAAGCCAATTTGCGAGATCACCATTGCCCTGGATGTCGCGAAACTCCGGCCTTCCTCCAGCACGGCAGATACCCCCCTCCTTGACATCTTATACACAGCCTCAACGAGAAACTTCATGTACTCGTCCGTATCGGCTAATGCTTGAGGCGTCATAGGGGGAGCCATCGGGATTCCCATATGAGCCGGGCGGATGGTGGAACTCGACGATGGTATGATGTCTTGATTCGGTAGAGCAGTCGTCACTGCCACGCCCCGCTCATGAATAATCGGGTAAGGGTCGATGCATTCCCGGCCTACACTATTGTTGACAGCGGTAGTGAGCCGTCTAGTCATCAATAACAAAAATAATCTCATCACAGCATCTAATCTCGGAATCTATACTAACCATCACAGCAATCCACTATACAATTATTACAACTTATACATGAATGACTGGTTACAAAGCCGGTAAAAGATAAAACTATCTAGCAACATATACAACATGTAGTCAAATACATTCAATCAATCTCCTATACATGAATCTATATATCAATATCCGGAGTGAGCTTCGCTGCTAGCCATAACAGTCCATGGGATCAATCTCACCTATAATCAACAGTCTAGTCAGAATGGAGCAAAGCACAATGTAATTCAATAAAACTCACCATGAAAGATCAATGGAACAGTATAGCAAATAGAACTAAAAGATAGAGAAGCAATATGAATATAAAGTATGCACTAGCTATGTGTACATGTGCAATTGGAAGTTATCAAAATGTGGGGACTAATACGTAATCAGGCGTATAGAATATGCTATCAGTCAATCAATAATCAGGCATATCTGACGACAATGTTATCAGTCACGCAATAATCAGGCATGGCTGACGACAATGCTATCAGTCACACAATAATCAGGCATGTTTGACGATAATGCTATCAGTCATGCATATAATGGACATCAGGCATACAATGTATGCTATCAGGAAATATTTGTCCAATATTAGTCAATCACATGTCTTAGAACGTCCCCCACCCGACACAAGAAACAATGCAATCAATCGGGAACAAGTGTAAGAATAAAACTAGATAATGTGTGTGCAATGCATGCAATGATGGTAATACTGAGTATATATACTTGCCTATTTTCCAGTATTTTGTCCAAGTCTTCTAGATCACCTAGAATTAGGAAAATTAGAGTTTTTGAATTATTCTAAAAGAATTCCTATTAAACCTAATAACTCCATTCTAAACTATCCTACTGGTTGACCTAACTTAACCCACTCAAGATTATTAGTCTAAATAAAAGTCAGTCCAAGTATAAAATTTCCTACAATAGCACTAATCCAAACTCTATAGGTTCTTAACTCAATACAATTTGTTGTTAAAGAGACCAACCCAAAGGTCCTATATAATCTGAATGATTCCTTATAGGCCTTATAACTTATACTGCCCAAGTAACAACCATGAGCCCGATGTTCTAACCAACCCACCATAATCCAACAATATTACTAATCCCATCTTCTAAACTTACCACTTATAATTGACCCAAATATTTACTATAAGTCCAAACTCTATTAGCAACCTCCTACAACAGCTATCCATCTCTTCATTTTGTCCAAATGTATAAGACAATAACATGAGTTCGATTCGAATGGTATCGACTCCAAATTTAGAGAAATTAACAAGAATCTATTCCGAAAACTCACCGACACAATTCTTAATTCAAACTCCAAGAAGAAGACGAGACGAGAACTGTCATCGTCGAAACCCAATTCAATATTGACACAGATTCCATCAGGGAGTGATTCAATTGAGAAAAAATGAATACTTACCAGTCCAATCTGAAATTGCTAAGCTCCTAGATGTGGTAGTGCTATAACTCAATGTTCCAGATCGGTGAAGGTTTCGCGTAGTTCTGAAGTCTCGGAAGAACGACTCAAGTAAACCACTAATCTGATGAATTGAAGAACGAAAGAAAACTATTGAACAACTCACCAATGATGATAGTGATTGCCATGGACAAGGTGCGATCTGGAAGACGAAGGCGATTCCCTAAGGCTCGTTCGATCCGGTGCTAGTCCGCCATGGAAAAAACTCCTAGCTAAATTCCTCTATGATGAAGAATAATCATAGATCAGAAGGAGATCATAACAGAGGAATTCTAAGGAAGAATGGAAGGTCAATTACTCACTAGTCTTCATAGCCTTCTTGCCAAGTCATTGTTGTCACAGCGCCATCACCAAGGCCAGGAACTCGAAGCTTTGCTCGCCATGGTCATGCTTGTATCGTTCAGAAGGAAGAAGGAAAATCAGTCGCCATTGGGATGTGAGTGGAGAATGGAGCAGGGCTTCGCCGGTTAAAGTGTGGTAAAGAAGAAGGGGACTGGGGGTCAATTTATAGGTAGTGGTCTAGCGGCAGGCGGTTGCGCAGTCAGGCGGGCAGGCGACGAGGCGGTTGGGCGGGCAGGCAATCGGCGGAGTAGTCGGTTAGGAAACGGTAGGAGTCGTTATGATCGGAGGGTCGAGGTAGAGGAGGTTGTTATGATCGAACGGTAGAGATGGATCGAAAGTCTCTAGAGCTCGTCTCCTCCTTCGCGGCGCTCCTTCTATCGTCGTCCCCAGCTTCTGAACGTTAGAGAAAGATGAGGGAAGAATGAGTGTTTAGGAGTTGCATTTCAAGTAAAATATGATGACTTCTTTGGGTTGTGGTGGTCCAAAAGAGTTATGGGTTTGGAAAGTTTAATGGAAACAAAATATTTATTTAAGAAAGTCAATAATAATCTTTATTTAAATTAATCAATATATTAATAGAAATTTTAGGAAAATTATATAGCCAACCTCAATTTTTGGAAAATATCTTAATAAAAGATTTTAGAAATAATAGTTAAAAATCATTAATGATAATTAATGATTTTTAAAAAATCAAAAGTAATGTAAATCATAGGAAAAATACCCAATTTTATTATTTAGAAAAAGTGGAGTTACAAATCTACCCACCTTAGAAAAATTTTGTCCTCAAAATTTCAAAAAGAATCGACTAGGAATAACTGGTTCGATAATTAACTAAGCACAAAAAATAGAAGGAACTTATCTGGCACAATTAGGAAATAATCCAAAAGGAATTCGAAGGCGGTGCAATAATGATTCAAGTCCATCATGACGATTAGAGATATGATCAAAATGATTAAATTTTTAATCATGACTAACGATAATCAGAATTTTGATCAAGATTATTTGGAATGATGCAGTCACGATTAGTGAAAATTTATATAGGCACGATTCCGATATAGGTACGATCTTGAATTGAATTTTAGAAGAGTTTGGCACGATCCGAAACAAACGACATAGTCATGGTCAAATTTAGAGTCTAAGCG
Source organism: Iris pallida (assembly GCA_029216955.1). Lineage (NCBI taxonomy): Eukaryota > Viridiplantae > Streptophyta > Magnoliopsida > Asparagales > Iridaceae > Iris > Iris pallida. The sequence goes on from JANAVB010015703.1 coordinate 36,279, forward strand.
CGATTTAAGAATGAATAACACGATTATAAGTAATTAGGCACGATCATGAATAGGAAGAGTCTATTTGGCATAATTAGAAGTAGGGTCGAAACACAATAATCACGACTAAAACTCAATCAAGGACAAGGTCAAAACACTCGATCAAAATCATGATCATATAATCTATAGAATCATTTAGTTATGATCAAAGTCATTCAGGCACGATTAAGAATAGATTCAAATCATTTAGACACGATCTACTCATGACTATTGAAGTTGTCTAGGCACGATTAAATTCGAGGCATGGTTGAAAATTTAATAAATCAAGGTAACTTCTGGTAAAGTTGCCAATGGCAATAAGAGGCCAATAAATGTAAATTTTGATCATAGGTATAGTCTCAATAGTATCCAGAATCCAGGCATATCTGAAATCACTTTACCTAGAATTCATGCCTCGCCAGTGTACATCTGGCTGCAATGAACTCTTAGCTCAATGTATCAAGAATGATAGGTGCCGAATAATCTCGAAACATTATCCATATCAAATGATATTAAAAGAACAACCTGAGTGGTCAGAACATGATGTTTCTAGGACAGTTTCAATAGTATCGAAAAATCTATACATACCTGAAATTACTTTGCCTTAGAGTCCATGTCTCGCCAGTGCGCTGCTGGCTGCAATGGACCCGCAGTTTTCATGATTCAGATAAATGGCTGTAGTGCGCGGCTGGCATGCCATAGTAGATTATCGAATATTCTCTCAACTGTTACCCATGAATTTTTTAAGGACCTTGAAAATTTAAATTCAAGAAAGCTGTCCGGATTCACTAAGGAGATTCAACTACACAAGGAAGGACATACAGTATCAGTGTAAATATTTGTCCGTAAGAACAAGGGATCAACTTTCAATAAGAAAAAAAGAGTCATTAGAATTAATTTAGGCAAGAAGTGGTATCCGTTCTTCAACCTTCCTCTAATACTCAACGATTGAAGTCAGAAGCTTATAGGTACAGAATTGATCAAAATACAACTATAGTTAATTGAGTCGAATTCAGGGGAATAAAATGATGAAGTTTTGAGTGGAAGAACCAAGGAATGAGATTGTCATTGGCTCTTGGAAATTACTTAAGGAATATTGTCTGATACTGGAATCATTTTAGGGAACACTTCCTTACGGACAATGGATAGTTTTAGAAAAATATTGGGTCAACTAGTTAGTATAGGAGCCTTATGGTTCTAATTGGGATACTTGGGTTTGAAATGGTTAGAGAAAGTCAATTATAATTCTTAATCAAAATCAATGGAGAAGTTTGAAATGTCTATGTGAATGACTCTAGATTCTAAACAGAGATAGAGGAGTAGAATTCAGATTAGAGGAAAAATGGTCTAGTGGTAGGCTTAATAAAGAAAGAATTTGGAAAATCTGATTTTAATAGCAAGAAGGCCTAAATCTTAAATGAAGTTAGAATATGGTGGAGGAAGATAATCACCAAAAGTCATGGAATTGTAATCGCGACTTTTGTAGGGTACACTATGAGGCATAGAAAAAATATTCAAAAATTACTATAGTTGGCAAAATACACACAGTCACGCAATCGGCCTATGCTGTGATGAGTTTCCTATTTCGCAAGCTCCCAATGGTACTTTAATCCTAAGCACCATTAGATAGACCTGCATGGACCACCACAAAAATATATCACGCCCTGCTACCGAATAATCGGGTACGGGCCAATGCATGCCCAGCCTACACTGTCGTTGACAGCGGTAATGAGCCGTCTAGTCATCAATAACAAGAATAATATCATCACAGCATTTAATCTGGAATCTATACTAACCATCATAGCAATCCACTATACAATCATTATAACTTATACATGAATGACCGGTTACAAAGCCGGTAAAAGATAAAACTATCTAGCAACATCATATACAATATGTACTCAAATACATTCAATCAATCTCCTATACATGAATCTATATATCATTATCTAGAGTGAGCTCCGCTGCTAGCCATGACAGTCTACGGGATCAATCTCACCTGTAATCAACAGTCCAGTCAGGATGGAGCAAAGCACAATGTAACTCAATAAAACTCACCATGGAAGATCAATGGAACAGTATAACAAATAGAACTGAAAGAAAGAGAAGCAATATGAATATAAAGTATGCACTAGCTATGTGTACATGTGCAATTGGACGTTATCAACATGTGGGAACTAATATGTAATCAGGCATATAGAAAATGCTATCAGTCAATCAATAATCTGGCATGTCTGACGACAATGCTATCGGTCACGCAATAATCAGGCATGTCTGACGACAATGCTATCAGTCACGCATGTAATGGACATCAGGCATACACTGTATGCTATCAGGAAATATTTGTCCAATATTAGTCAATCACATGTCTTAGAACGTCCCCCATCCGACACGAAAAACAACGCAATTAATCGAAAACAAGTGCAATAATGAAACAAGATAATGTGTGTCCAATACATACAATGATGGTAATACTGAGTACATATACTTGCCTGTTTTCCAAGATTTTTTCCAAGTCTTCTAGATCACCTAGAATTATGAAAATTAGAGTTTTTGAATTATTCTAAAAGAATTCCTATTAAACCTAATAACTCTATTCTAAACTGTCCTACTGGTTGACCTAACTTAACTCACTCAAGATTATTAGTCTAAACAAAAGTCAGACCAAGTATAAAATTTTCTACAATAGCACTAATCCAAACTCCATAGGTTCTTAACTCAATACAATTTGCTGTTAAAGGGACCAACCCAAAGGTCCTATATAATCTGAATGATTCCTTATAGGCCTTATAACTTATACTGCCCAAGTAACAACCATGAGCCCAATGTTCTAACCAACCCACCATAATCCAACTATATTACTAATCCCATCTTCTAAACTTACCACTTATAATTGACCCAAATATTTACCATAGGTCCAAACTCTATTAGCAACCTCCTATAATAGCTACCCATCTCTTCATTCTGTCCAAATGTCGGCCCATGCCACAAAGCCTGCAACTGACCTCAACTGAACACTCAATAGTAGTATGAGACAACTGAGCCCAAAATGAATATTCAAAGGAATACTCAGACTATTACCTAACGGCTATTATACAACAAAATTCAAATAAAACCCATGTCCATCGCAGCCGTACCAAAATTCAAATGCAATGGCTGTGGACACACACAAAAAGAAGAAAAAAAACACTGTCTTTTCTTTATTGGTGCAAGGCACCACAAATCGAGTATGCCTGAGAGATCCTGCGCTGAGGATCCCCGAGTACAAAAAAGAATTTTGGGGAATGGGACGATGGAGATCGAGCAGCAGTTGCTCCTTTACTCCGTTGACACTCTGATTACAAAAGTGGGAAAAAACCTAAGAAAATTGCTAACTCTCGACTCACTGGCAAGAAGTGCAGCGATTTGGCTCTTGAAAATGCTCTCCGTTCTGTCTTTTGAAGAGGGATTAGACCCCTTTTATAGTAGTTTCTGAGCTTGAATGATTTATGCGCCCATATGAGGAAAACACACTAGTTTTCATGTGGACGCATAGTCCTGCTTTGGGCATATAGGGTGTAGGCGCATACAGGCTGCGAGATCGTGGGTTGGTCGTGATGCTGACGTGGCCGCATGCTTCGGAACACGACTGCTCGTGGAGACTGACGTGGTTGTGCACTTCGGTGCACGTTTTGATCATGACTTTGACTGAGTCAGGCTTGGGCATATGGCCCTGTTTCAGGCTATGCACCCTCCTTCTGGAGGAGCTTGTCTTAGGCACATAGAGCTTCACATGATGACTTGGGCGCATAGTGCTTCTTAGGATGACTTGGGCGCATAGAGCTTCTCAGGATGACTTGGACGCATGTGTCCTCATTGGCTTAGGCACATAAGGCTTCATTGCTGAAATTTTAATGCTTCTACAAGACCCCCTTCAAAGTTTTCGATACTTTGAACAAGTTCAAAATACTTTGAAAGAAGCATGGACTGTCTTTTCGTGGACGCATAGCACAACACTATCTTTGGGCGCATAGCGTTAAGCCAGCCTGTTAGAGAGACGACTGTTGAGATCTTCCTCGAAAATATGAACTGATAGATTCATCGGGGTAGAATTTGAAGAGGTCCATCCTTCATACGTCGTCCCCGTCAGCAAGTGGCTGTCGCATAGTATGCAAGAGGCTGGATCATCACGTGGGCGCATAAGCCATGGTGGGCGCATAGCGCACAATGGGTGCATAGGCGCCTAAAGATAGTGGGCGCATTAGAAGTGGCTTGTGCCTATAAATAGGCTCTGAAGGAGAGAGAGCTCATTATTCTCCTCTCTTAGAATTTTCCATAAACTCTTCATCTTCTTCTTTAAGAACCATGTCTCCCAAAGTTTCCAAGAGATCCGCGAAGGGCAAGGGGGCTGCACCGAGTGGCTCTCCTCCTGCGGCGGCGTCCTCGCCAGTCCAGGACCCGATTCTGGGTGAGGACACACCTCAAAAACAAAGTCTCGAGCGTTAATTTGTGACGCTCAGACTTTTCTTCTGCCTGGGTGCGTGGGCCTAAGGCAACATGCTTTTGTGGGCATTCTTATGCGCCTACAGAAGTCATGCGCCAATACTATGGTGTGTTTTATGCGCCCACATGTTGCCATGCTATGCGCCCACAAGCTGTGGCATGTTATGCGCCCATGTACTGCTGTACGTTATGCGCCTATATGTTTATCTTGGGCGCATAGTCCTTTGGGCGCATAATTGCCCTTCAGCACTTAGTTTTTCCTGTGAATTTCTGAGTCTGACTTTCTCTTTTGTCCCTTTTCATATTTTATAGGAATCTGGCTAGCAAATTTCTCCAAGACCGGTATCGACGATTTTAGGGATGGTGATGATACAACACTTGACACACACATCAGAGAGCTCAGAATTCTTCGTGCATTGGAAGGGTTTTTCTCAGATGGTAGGAAGAACCTTTATATTGTAGGAACGAAATCGTAAAGCAGAATACTCTAGAGGGGGGGTGAATAGAGTTGGCAGCGGAATAATGCTAATTAAAAATTATTAGTAGCAAGATCACAGAATAATAATCGCAACTAAATAATGTAAAGGCAGAGATAAGAAAGCAAACACAAAGACAACGATGTATACCGGTTTCCCTCTGTTGAGGACTAGTCCAGTCGGTAGAACTCTTGCTACCAGTTGAATCCACTATTGGCAAAACCACAAGTTTTCTTACGAAGTCCTTGCAACTTCTACAACGTGAGCTTTGATACGAAGAACTCGTCCAACTTCAATTGTGAAGAGGTATTCTTCTATCAAGCCTTCTGATTACAATCACTCAGAAACTTTTAAACCGCACCGCACTGGCAAATCGACTAGAGGATTGTAACTGGCTTGGGATCTGAAAATTAAAGCTCGAGAAAGAAACTCTTTGGAAGACTGAAAGCTTTAAGTAGAGAGAAGATTGAAAGTGAATGAGTGAGTTAAAATGATCGAAATCCATCTCTATTTATAGGAGTTCCAAAGACAGAATTCTGGCAGAATTCGGGCAGAATTCCGGCAGAACTCGATGAGCAAATCTCGGTCAAATCCACAACTGCAGGAGGACCAAGTTCCAAGGAATTCAAAAATCAAAACGGCCACTAACCGAACTCTAGCCGAACTCTGGCCGAGTTCTGTCAGGGTTAGGTTAGGGTTTTTCAAAATAGATTTTGGAGAATTTTGAAAACCTTTTTGGAGCTTTTGTAAATACGAATATTTTTTAAAACTAAAGACATTTTTTAAAAACATTTTGAAATCATTTTGGAATAGCCTATTTTCCAGTACGACTCGGTGTACATTGTATTTCTAGACTCAATAAAATAAAATATTATATTGCTCAAAGAAATACAGACTCGAACAGACAAACAACGCTTCGGTCTTGAACTGAGTAGATAGCCGTTCTTGATCATGTCCAAGAGTCCGAGATGTCCTGACTAGCTCCATATATCGAGACAGAGTTTGATCAATTATTAAAATCAGTTTGACCATATGACCAGTGGGCCAACAATCTCCCCTATTTTGATAATTGACAAACTATGAATGATATAACATCTTTTGAGATAAGATACCTCAAAAATTGTTCAAAATTGTTCAATCCCTGTATGATGCTCAAAACAAAATATTAGATCCTTTTTCTCCCCCGTTGTCACTTAGCAAAATAATTGTGAAGAAATAGGCTACAACAGATTAATGCATAAGCTACAACAGTGAAGAAACACAAAAAAATAATATCTCATGCAGTAAGAATATACAAGACATAACAGAGAAGTAGTTCACAGGCAGTTTATAATATAGAAGCAGATAAAGATGCTATAAAGAATAAATAAACTGATATGAAAGATAAACTACGCATCCCATAAAAATAAAATGATGTTCAAGAGACATCAAGAAATATCCAGTACAAGTCCTCAAAAGAAATGAACATAAAAACTAGAAAGAAAGAAACTTGGAATGTCGGAGCATTTCCAAGTGTACAGTAGACAATAACTAAAACTCAAAATCAGCTAATATATCATCATCACATCTCCTCCTCCTCCTCATCATCATCATCAGCATGATCAGCATGTCCAGAAGGACCAACTCCAAAAGTACCAGCGCCAGAAGGGTACAGAGGGGCGCCAGCGTAAAACTCATCGTTAAAGTCTCGAGGAGGGGCACGATCAGAACAATACCAATCATATGCGTTACCGGGTCGAAAGTAGGCATGAACAGCCTCATCCTCACAGCGGTAACCAGAAAAGGCTGGATCTCTAGGAATAGAACCGACAGAATGTCCAGTCTGAGCAAATCAGAGATCAGCTAGAGAATTTGCTATTGCCTGATAACGAGTGACATCGCGGAACTCACGTTCGCGGGCCATATCCGTCATCGAGACGTGCAAAACAGAAAGATGCTGGTGTATGCCTTCAAAGGTCATGGCATACTGCTGAGTAGGTGGAGGAGGTGGAGCAGTAGGAGGAGTAGCAGCAGTCATACTACGACAAGATAGCTTAAGAAACTTGGGCTCAGGGTCTTGAGTACAAGTTGACAGATCAATATCAAAACGCTGGAAGATGCGTGGGAGAATCATCACATAAGAGAGATTTCTATCTCTTGCACGATAACGTCCCATCATCTGGATAATAGTCTTAGGGGCAGAAAACGGAATCCCCTTAAGAATATAATACATAGCAGACAGCTCAAGTGATGTGACATCATTCTTTGAAGTAGACTTCGGAAGGAGAGTGGAGTAGATGATGTGATGCAATTCATAACTAAACAAGTTCAAGTTATTTGCCTTGAACTTTCCAGAGCGAACTCGATCAGGGGCACAGAGTTCAGCTTTGAAACTAGCAAGTGTCGTGCCGTCGGGGAAATCAAATTCAGTGATATCATCAAGCGGTGCACCTTCGTTAGAAAGACCAAGGATTTTGCTAAGAGGATATTATTGAACTTGATATCTAGTCTGCCAACACGAGTACTTACGTCAAACGTGTTTAGTACGATATTGCAATAGAAAAGTCTAATGGCATTAGTAGCTACTGGAAAACAAAGTTTAACAAAGTATGGTAACCCTAATGCCTCAAAATAAGGGCGGTGTTCTGGAAACACAGTCCATTTGATAGGAGCGCCTGTGCATATGGATCTCATAGAAAAGTCTCTATACCACAGAAGGGCTTGATTTAGGGTTTGAAAATAAAACCCATCGAACGTGCCATCGTTCGATTGAACTGGTGAAAAGAGGGAATCCGTGGGTGGAT